>JAPMLY010000608.1:0-10000 GCA_026401115.1 Tetraselmis chui
GCTAGCGAGCGCCCTTTCCTGGCGCTGCTTCCCGGCTGGCCACCACCAGCTCCAACACCCGCCTCCCACTGCAGATCCGGCCGTACCCTCCTCGCAATCAAACGCTCCTGAAGTACAGGTCCCACCCCCTCGAGGTAGGACTGTTCTTAGTAGTATATGTACGCAAAAAAACATATCGGACGGGCCGAGCGGGAGATCTCGGTGCCGGTATTGCACAGAAATTATTTTTTCAGAAGCACCAGAAGCCCTATGTACATGGCTTTCCCGACAGCTACTGATCGCGCGGATCGAGCTGTCGGCCCTCTTAGCCCCCTACCGTGCATGGCACGGCTACGGGGTTTCCAGCGCCCACCACGGGGAGGTGAGGGGATGCCGACGGGCCTGCGAGCGCACCCCCTTCCGGGGCCGCCGCCGCTGCGCCGCCGGCGTGCGCCGATTGCGTTGTAAGTGTCGGGATCGAGTTCCAACATCACAAAGCGTTGCGGCTGAAACTCCAACCAATCCTCCACACCGCTTGGGTTAGTACCATCATCTCGAAGGCTTTGTACAACTGCCTTGCGTTGATTCTCGGTCAAGGTAATAGACAGTCCATTGAAGCTCGTGGTCGGCGGCGGAACTCGCATGCGTACATTGGAGGGTTCTTCGCCAACAAACTAATTAAAGAAACCAACACAGTGCTCCCAAACAAAACCATAATGACCATTATACGAAGCGAAAACGAGAAGTCCTTTGACAACTTGTCATCATGAACCAAGAAAAAAATGCTTTTCCCTTACTGCGTTACGAAAACTTTGCAATCATGCAACAAACCCAAATTGAATTAACTCGCGAGACGGCTTATTGTACTTGACGTTACCAATTTAGATATGCGTAAGAGTCATGACATCGATCGTAACAGAAGCCGGAACAACGTAAACATCCGCCAACTAGGTCGCCACAATGTCTATTGCTCCCTCGATATTAACATTGCTACGCAAATGTGAAGTAATTATGGAGCACACGCTGCAAAGAATGAGGCGTGTTGCTTCGTTCCAACCGAAAGTGCAATCGAGACTACTTCATTCCAAACAAACTCTAACGCGTCGCTCGAAATTGGCAAGTCGGTTTCGCGTAACATCACTCGAGACGTTGTTGCTACAAGTGTTCCGTTACGTAAAATTCCGCCAATCGGAAACCACACCGTACCGGATTGAGGTTCACGTTGAAGGACGATTTGAATGTCATCTCAGAAAACATTTCCAAATGAAACCAAAATCAGCGTAGTAGTTGCCAGGTCCCAAAGGAGCCAAAATCAGCGTTAGTGCTCGAAAGACATGCAAGTGTCAGCATGTAGATCCAAAACCCTCAGAAACTAGTATGACAGTTTGGTTAGAGGGCGCCAACCGGCGGCGCAGCGGCGGCGAGCCCGGAGGGGGTGCGCTCGCATGCCTGTCGGCACCTACCTCTACCTCCACGCGGTGGGCGCTAGTAACCCTACATGGGGCTAAACGAGGCAACTGAGATCCGCGGGATCAGCATATATCGGGAAGCCATGTACGGAGAGTTTTGGAAAATCACAATATCCGTACACTAGCACTATGATCTCCCGCTTGGGCCGTCCGATATGTATTTTTCGCGACTGAATACTCAAAGATACTTTCCCCACAAGGGGGCGGAGGCAATGCTTGCGAAATATTTTTTGGCGAAAGGGGGTACGGACGGATCAGCGGTTGGACGCGAGCGTTGGAGCGGGCGGCGGGTAGCCGGGAAGCCACGCCAAGGCAAGGCGCTCGCCAACATTCGTCGAGCCATGTGAGTTTCGAGTCTCCTAGGGAGTGAGGCTAGGAGCTACGCATGACGGAGGAGGGTCGCAAGCGGAGGATGAGCGACACGGTCTAGCGGCGGAGGTCCGCATGATCGACCGCCGCCAAAAAATTGGTAGAGAGGGCTATTGAATAGATAGTTTCCGTAACCAACATCTTTTGAGGAGTGGCGACTCGATCAGCGTGTTCGACCAACCTCTCCCCAAGTCAATACCTAATTATCGATATGCTGCCTAAGGCTGAGTGCGTAGGGTTATCGCAACGGCAATCTGCCTATAAGGCGGACCCCTAGCAACACAAACCATTGGGGGAAGGTACGGGCGGATTTCGCACGATCAATTAGGTGTTGGAAACAAACGGAGACGGACATGGGACAAGAGAAAATCTAGCGCGGATGCAAGAGCGCCAAACAAAAACAATTTGCAGCTATGGACTTCCTCTCTCACCAGCCCCCGGAGGGGTAGGGAAGTCTAGGCTAGGAGGCGAGCTGCGACGGGAGGAGCAACGATATCTCGGATGGGGTAGCGCGTAGATCGGGGCGGGACCGTCGATGACCTGTGCGAGGGGTTTTTTCGCATGCCTTCCTCCCCTAGCTCCGGCACGACCGGAGTCGCACATGAGCAAATAAGGTTAGGTAGGCCCGTCGCGACGAGCGCCAACTGATTAGCTAGGCTGCTCACCGCCCTCGCAAGAGCTAGAGTAGGCTGCGCATCGTGGAGACTAGAGATGAATTATTCTTCATATGCAATACACAATTATTGGCTACTAGCATGAATTTGACGACATTGTTACTGTCATTGGAGAGATTGGGATTAGTGGATTCATGGCGGATATCCTACGATTAAAAAGGGACTCTAGAAAGCTTGATCACATGGGCGCAAGAAGACATCAACCGTGATCTCGGTAATCTTTGTAAACAATTTCCAATTTCAATTGTTTTGGTTAGAGAACAAACCGTGTTAAACATATTTACGGATGAGTAAGAGATATTACGTGAGAGCGTAACTTGTTACAATTTAGCGTAATGTAATTAAAAAGAGAAAGTAAAAAGTGATTTGTCTCCTCCCTCCACCGCGCTAGCTCAAGTAGCCCAAACTAGCTCGCTTTCAGTCTACAAGCGTCATGCAACCCTCGGAAGCTCGTCGCATATGACGTGCTGACTGTCGCCTCGGACAGACATGATCATGCGCGTCGTGCCGCTTAGTTAATATCACCAATAAGCACGCTGGTAATGTACTTGGACTTGAGGCAACAATGTTGCTTGAGGAACCCCGACTTATGCCCATTTCCGGCGGAAAAAATGCAACGCCCGGACCCCGACTCCCGGCGCTCCCACCCGCCTTCACCCTCCAACGACCCACGCCCCCACCACCCGAGTCCGCAGCGGCGGATATTCCTATGGACGACACCCCCCGCGGATCCACAACAGTCCACCCCACCGCGACCGCACACTCCGCCGGCGGAGCACTCTGATGAACACAAGCGCGTCGAGCTAAGCCCCGGTGGGAAATGGCAACAATGGGACGTCTTCGACCGCCTTAACCGTTCTTTCCATGAGGAGTGCCATTAGTGAGAGAGGGAAGAGAAGGGGACTAGCATGCCTGTCCCTTAGAACGGCGACCGGGGTTAGCGATAGCCCTAACTGTAAGTTGTTTCTCATCCGCGGTGGAGAGGGATTCTGTGGATTACCGAACGGGACTTTATGAGTAGTATGTAATGCAGTGTACTCAAGCCCCCGGCTTACCGGAGGTGGATTACACTCCCCTCTACGGTTGTACTCACTTATCCCCTAGGAGTATATATGATTAGGGATGCCGGCCTAAATAATACTCTCAGTCCTATATGGAATATGCAATAAGGCCCTAAGACAAAAGCCGCACAACACGATAGCGGTATATGCTGTAAATCATTTTCATTTTCAATTGGGACTTGAGCAAATTAAAGTTGCTACATACAACTGCGGGTGTACACCTCCTCGGAGTGTTGTACGGAATGCAACTAGTAGCGATATGCACGGGTCCTACAATCAACCGTAATGTAATAGGACAGTACTCGTCGCCACCTATCGGGAACCGCGGAAAGGAAGTAAATTCCGTGGGGCATTCGGAACGGGATTATATTCCGCAACGGAGTTCCGTTCCGTCCCGACGGAAAATTGCCCCCCCCCCCCCCCCCCCCCCCCCCGAAGAGAGTTTCGCTGAATTCCGCTGATTTATACAAGTTGGGTTGTTTATGTTCCGTGAAATTACCAAGCGAAAAGAAGAAAGGAGGAAAAACCTAAGGCCCAGGAACAAAAAGGCATGCCACAACATCAGCATTGCCCTCTTGCAAAGCGTCGCGAAGATAGGAACACAAAGTACTGTAAAGAGCAACTAAAGAAGTTGCATGAATTCTCGCCAAAAAGCCCCCCAAAAACGCCGAAAAGGAACAAAACTAGTTCAACAAACGAAATGTTGCGTCATACGGATATATTTGTATAAACGCAAACAATGAGAGTTAGCAACACCATGCTAGGGAGGCGATGAAGTGCCACCAGTACAGCCATGCGATCAACCAACTCAACCGCGATAGGCGCCAACCGGCCCCTATCCTCTACAACGAAGGGATAGTAGTCATGGACCGACTGAACCAAAGGCGTGCCAAACAAAGCGGAGTGTGGAGATCCGCATCGAGTTTGCCATGATGAGCTCCCAATGCAAGACTGCCCGGGAGTGGGAGACGAGCACCTCTATATGAGGAACATTGGTGTTCGTGCGAGCACTTGTGACCGTCACATAAACAACAAGATGACGGTGTGGAGCCAAGAAGTCTAACCAAACCACATCCTCATGTCGATCTCGAAAAACTTCCGACCGAGTACGGCGGACCTCCAACCGCAAATCCCGCCCCTTGGTAGCCCCCGCTTCAAGCATAAACTCTTAAAGCACGTGGACACTCCGATCGTGGAGCTGAATGACGTACCAAGAGCACGGGCACCGGGGGATGTGGTCTATAAGCATAGCGGCTATGGAGCGCTCACCCGACATAGAAGTGCCCGATACCGTCAACGATGATCCAGACCCGCGAGACTCCGAGGGAGCCGCATTGCACCGAGGGCACTTCCGAACATGATGAGAGGCGCGCTCCGCAGTGGGTCCAAGCACCCGGTGCGTTGCCATCGTACAACATGCGGATGGCACCTTGCAACTTGTCTCGTGTGAAGCGAAGTAGAGAGCCAACGCCCCGCGACCCGTGCCCGAAATTACCGCCCTCATACAGTCCGTGAAATGATCTTTTAGTAGAAAATACCTACTACCTACAAATCGATCTCCGCACTTTCGTCTTTGTTTATTTTGTTTGCGCAGGCGGGACATTGATTGATTGGGCACGTCATACTATCGGGAAATCGCTATATGTACACAGCAACAACGGTCCGAACTCCGAACGTCCGGAGTCTGGACTCTTTGTGGCGGAGTGTATGAAGCTTACGCGGGCGAGTAGTTACTGCGCGACTGTAACTACACATCACACTCGCGACTACCATATTTGCTTCTTCAGTCTTAGCTGACCGAGGTGTCCCGTCCACCATCCTGCCGCTCACTTCCATCCCCAGAGAGCAACCGGTACCCTTATTCTGGCTTGGTTTCACGTTGCTGGCCGTAACGCGGCGCCCATCGAGGGCAAAGGCGAGCGGGATATCACTGTATCTCATTCTCGCGACCGTACAGCTGTCAACTCTTTTTATTTGGCCTGGCAACAGCTCCGGCGGCGGCGGCGGTTGGAGCAACCACCTTGCGCGCAGGCTCTACTGCGAACCGCCAGCAGCATCTTAGTACCACTCGCAGATCGGTTGCCCCTCGGTGGCTTCGCTCGGGTATGACCCGGACGCCGGGCCCTGGCTGCGCGTGCGGCAGCGCTGTGCTTCACCATGGTATGTCGCGCTCACTCGCCGCGCCTCCGTCGCTCGCCGCCGCCCGCGCGCCCACCCTCATGGCCGCCACACAAACCAGCAACTCGCCGATGACCAAGGACACGAGCTCCGCGCTGTCGCTGGCCAACATCCGAGACGCGCTGATAAAGCTGGAGGACACCATAATATTTTCTCTGATCGAGCGCTCACAGTTTATGTCCAACGACGAGGCTTATGTCTCAGGTACCCCCCCCCCCCCCCCCCCCCCCCCCCCCCCCTCAACCTCCCCTCCATTCCCCTTTTCTTCAATCTTCCCCCTCTGTGAATTATTTGCCACATGGCTTCCATATGCGCACGACTACCAGTAGCCTAGGGAGTACATGGAACCCTAATTAAGTTGGATAGCATTCAGGCTGCCCTTACCGGCTGCTGTCATGTTAGGGCAACAGCTTTGGAGGTGAGGGGTGCTGTAGAATGCGCTGTAATGGACCTTAGTGCACGTTCATGATGGAAAGTCGTGGTGTGGTATGATGTTGTGGTGCGATATGATGCAGTGTTTACTGTGACACGGGATGCGATGTGATGTGATGCGGTGTAGAACGCTGTGGTGTGTCAGGATAGCGTCCGGTGTGCTGACACGTCATATAATGAGATATGATGTAGTATGGTGCAGCCCGGTCCGATCCGGTGCGGTGCGGTGGGGTGGGGTTTGTTGTGTATGCGAGGTGTGATATGAGAAAGTGTAATTGATTCTGTCGTGTTTCGATGTGGTATGGTTATATGAGTATTTAAGGTATGTGATGAAGTTCGATTCTGTGACATGTAGTGTTATGTGAGGTGAAGCTCGTTGTGATGAGCTGTGATATGATGCGGTGTTGCGTGGTGTGGCTTGATATACGATGAGGTGAGGTGATAAGCTGTGATACTATGTAGTGTAGTGTATTGTGATGCGGTGTGATGTCACATGGTTAGATGAATATGGAAGTGATATGCCAGAATTTGAGAGTGTGAGGTGTAGCGTGGCATAGAGCGATGTGATTCGATGTGGTGCAATACGATGCGGTGCAATGTCATGTTATGTTGCGGGCCCATATTCAGGTGGGATTCCCGTGCCCGGATTTTGTAAGGGTGGTAGGCAATACTCCTTTCTGGAGTGGCTCCTTCTGGAGACGGAGCAAGTGCACGGCAAGATCCGTCGCTACACCTCCCCCGACGAGCACCCCTTCTTCCCCGACGAGCTGCCCTCGCTGGTGCTGCCGCCGCTGGAGTTCCCCTCCGTCCTAGCGCCCTTCTCGGACGAAATCAATTACAACCCTCAGATAATGCGAGTGTACCTCGAGGAGGTCATCCCCGCCGTCACTCGCAATGGCTCCGATAACAACCACGGCTCATCGTGTCTTATTGATGTCACGCTACTACAGGTGAATCCTCCCATTCCCCCAATATATGTCATTCCCCAAGTATCATCAGCCCTTTGTTAAAAGTTGTGTGAGCATGAAGAGTGGTTTCAGAAGAAAGCGGGCTATGTGCCTCAATATAGGTTGCGCAACCCTCCCATCGTCGCCTTCACCTCTCTGGGCCTTATATGCAATTTTCCACTTTTTGTCCTCGTCGCAATTTATTTGTAATATAGGCATGTATGTGTGTCCTTGCACGTGTGTTTATGTGCTCGCATTTTCTGTGCGAATGTGGTATTTCTTTGCTGGTGTGTCTGTGTTGGAGGATGTGAGCTTAATTATTGGTCGTATGTCTGTTCATTTTTTTTGCATATTGTGTTTCCAACATGTGCGTCTGTTTAGGCGTTTGAGCAACCGTAAGCAACCGGGTTTTTGGCTTTTTGCTCTTGGCGCTACGGAATGCGCTAAGATATTGGGTGTTTTGCTTACAATTCCCTCCCACAAGAGTGACGTCGATTTTGACAACACCTGCTGTTTTGTGTGTCTGCGTGCAATTTGCATGTTAGATGAACATATGTGTTGTGTGCATTATGTGTGTATGCGTTTGCATGTGCATTTTTATGAATGTGCCTTTGTCGTACTATTGTGTGTGTGCTTGTGTTTTGGATACGTGTAGTGTGTGTGTGTGTGTGTGTGTGTGTGTGTGTGTGTGTGTGTGTGTGTGTGTATGTGTGTGTGCCTTTATCCGTGTAAGCGTTGACCTTCATTGATTGAGGAGAGCAGCCCTTTTTAACCACAGACTCCCCACCCCCTTCTATTTAAACCAGGCTCTCTCAAAACGTATCCACTACGGCAAGTTTGTCGCGGAGGCCAAGTTTCTAGCGCAGACGGAGGAGTACACAGAACTCATTCGCACAAAGGACGCGGGTGGTATCATGGCGCTGCTGACGGACCTGCCGCAGGAAGAGCGAGTGATTGAGCGAGTGCGCCGGAAGGCGGGCGTGTTTGGGCAGGATGTGGGCGCGTCTGCGGACAACCCTGTGCACAAGGTGGACCCGGAGGCGGTGGCTAGCTTGTACAAGGACTGGCTGATGCCGCTGACGAAAGACGTGGAGGTCGACTACCTCTTGCGCCGGCTCGAATGGGATAGGCGCTAGTTGCTCCCTCTCTTCCTTCCTCTCCGAGCTATAAAGGCTGTTTAATTGACATTTTACTATTTGTTGCCGGTCTGCACCTTTGCATTGTGCCGTTTTATCTGTCAACTGTGGGACCACTGTGCACGACACACGTTTAGTGTCTCATGATGCGACGGACAGGAGTATGAGGGATGGTGAGGAGTATGGGGGATGTTGTCACGATAGGCACATTAATGGGGGGGGGGGTGAAGTGGGCGTAATATTGAGAGTTCTTTGTGTTTAGTTGTGGCAAGCAACAACACCTCGTATGAAAATGAGAAGCACTTACAATGTATGGACCAGCTATCTATCCTCTCGGTGGTTGCGGCCTACTTAGGGCCCTCCCGCAATGTGTTCATGCGAGTTTAGCTGGATTTGGGTTTGCCCTTGTTTTTTACTATTCAGTATGGCGTAGCCAGAGTCGTAGTTGAACATCTTTCGTGGAGACTGTGGGCAGGCTTGACAGGAAGGAAAGGAACCTTGGTTCGTGGATTACGGGCAGTGTGCAGAAGCAGAAAGCGTTTGTAAGAGAATATGTTGCAAGTATACTTGAATTATTTGCAACGCAGGAGAAAGAGATCAGTAGACAATATCGCCCAGAATGAGATGTTCATATGCTGAGCGTGTGTCACTAGGGCTTAGTGGGGAATAATAGGGCTCAAGTTGAAATGCACATGATTGACTATGCAAACCCTTAGCCAGAGTGACTCCCTGATAAGATGTGCATCAAACTCAATCGGAGTGTTATTAGGATCCCGCCAAATGTCATCGTTAAGTCCTGAATCATCTTATCGATTCAAAATCATCTATAAATTAATCTAGATTTTTTCGACAAACCGCATAAGAAACTCCTCTGTTATGTACTCGCTATCTCTTGAATGGCACGGCGATGACCGGACAGGATGTACACTTAGCATAGGCCCAGCGAGGAAGCAAAAGAAGCTAAGCTCCACGCAATGGTGGGGGATTAACATCGCGACGCGAGGCATGCGGCAAGATAGGGGCGCCTCACAGTCCGCGCGAGGATACTCTGAGGTGCTTTCGACCCAAGGAGCGGGCGAACAAAACGTGACAGCCGAAGGCGTCCGAACGTAGGAAGAAGCGCCCGCCATGTACGCCATCCGCAGCGGCAGATAATCCGCGCAAAAAGTTTTCCGAGATTATAGTTAAGCACGAATGGAACTTGTCAATGATGGAATTAACGATATATAATATTATTGATAATGGATTGTCATATTCATGGAATGGATCAAGAGAACGGGAAGGACATGGGCATTGGGACTAAAGGAACACATTGGTGTCGAGAAATGACCTATTGACCGTGGCCATTGAGCTTATTATGATTATAATTGCGAATTTGAAGTATCATTCTTTTGTGTTTCTGGCTTGCCCATCGGTATTCATTCAAGGGCAAGCCGCGTACGACCACATTCTTTGACCGACTATATAATACTCATATGACAAGCTCAGTATAGCTTTGTCAAGGTGACATTTTGCGCTTATTTATTGCTCTGCATAGCGCGTCTATTAACACTCGTAGATATACGAGTCTATAGACTTGAGAATTATGGATGGACGACCAATCATTAATAATGCAATTTATTTGTATTCCAACAATGCCTAGCCACAAAATAACCATGCAAAGCGCGTCGCATTCGGATCAACATATCATGAGGCAATTTCTGCATGGCTGGGCGATATTTGCGCATCCATCCTTCATTCCTGTTGCTTTACGAG